>WBMZ01005965.1:0-15794 GCA_013400975.1 Atrichornis clamosus
GCCGCTGGGTGTGCGGGCAGCGCGGGCACGGGGGAGCCTGCAGCCCACGTCACCCTGAGCCACACGCACCCGGAACGCGCGGCGCTCTCCCTGCTGAGGCAGGAGCACAGAGCACCGGGAATGCTCCTTCCCCCTGTGCTGCGAGAGCGAGGATGTTCCACCAGAACCACTCTTTGTCTTGCCGGTGTCTCACACTCCACAGTGGGGATTTACTGACTTCATTTCCTGCCTTGCTCACACCTGATGGAACACAGCCCTGGCTCTCCCAACCACTCACACTTCCATATATTTTACAAAATACATTAAGACTTATCTTAGCAAGCTGCTCACTGCAGAAAGATGCTCACAGAGCCTGGATTCTCCTTTTCATGACTCTTTTTTCCCCACAGATAACCAATATCTTTTCCAGCCCTCTCCTTAAAAAGGCATTCATTAACAGTCGGGCTGCAGTTGTGCCTACAAATGCCTTTATTAGGATGAAAAATGGAGCAAGAGCCACCTTCTCCTTTTCTCTGCCTTCCCCACTATCATAAAGAAATACTTACTTGCTTTTTCAGAGAAATATGAAGTGCTGCAACACTTGGGACTCGACTCACAATTCAGAAACTTCGGGATTTAAGTGCAAAATCAAAAAAGGGATGGAAAAAAAAGCCACCAGTTCGTCACTGCACATCCCAGAGGTGCTGTGAGAACGTTCTGCGTTCTGCCACAGGCTGGCCCTGCACATTCCCATCCCTGATCCTCCCCAGGGCACTCCCCAAGTGGGAAATCCGTGCCCAGGTCCAGCAGGGATTGTTCCCACAGGCACTGCTGCAGCTCCTCAGGAGCCCCTTCAGCCCTGCACTCCAGAATTGCTGCTCTTCCCACAAAAACACAGGGATTCGGGCAGGAATAGCGCCAAAACGGGCAGCAGAGCAGCTCAGCTCCCAGACAAAGCCTCCAGGCACCCTCAGAACATTCGAGCTGAACTGAAGAGCCTCTCCAGAGCCGTGTGGGGTTAATGGGGTCTCGGGGGCACTGGGAAGAGGAGCTGGCACCACAGGGAGGGGCTGAAGAGCCCCAGCTCGGCTCCCCCTGCTCCTGCTCACTCTGAGCTTGACTCAAATTGCCATTTTGTGGGGCTGGGAAATCACAGCACACAGCAAAGTCAATAAAAATTCAATTCAGATAAAGGTCCTCTGCAGCTCGGCAGTGCAGGGGAATTATTAGCTCAGTGTTATGACAGTTAATGCAGTGAAATAAAAAATTGAATTTACTCGTATTTAGACATTCAAACAGAATCAGCCAACAAAAAAAATTCACCATTAATAAAACGAAGGAGTTCTTCCACTGTCCTTTTACTTCTGACAAATGTTTATTTTATCCTGCTAAATGTTTATCTTGTTAAAAGACACCATTTTATACTTGTCAAGGATTGCTGGAACACCACCTGGAGAGTCACCCTTCAGAGTTTCTCCCTTTGCTCCTGCCCTCATCTTTGCAGGGAACATTTCTGCAGCTCTTTGCAGGCTGTGCCTCCTTTCCCAGGACTCAAAGGGAAGACCTGGGCTGGGGGTTTAAAGAAAAAGGCTTCACAGCAGATGGGGGGAAGCGATTCCCTGAATTCTCTGCTGGCAGGGGCGCTGGCAGGCCAGGGAGAAACGTCCCGGATCTGAGTGCAGGGTCAGAACTGGATGAGGTCTGGAGTAGCTGCACAGCTCACGGTTGTGTCTGGGGCGTGTCCCTCTGGCTGTGGTGGCACTCGTGGCATTTCCCCTTTTGCACCTTGCAGCTCTGAGCTGTTGGAGGTGGATTTGCCACCACAGCCCGCTCAGGACACGGAGAGCAGGGAGCAGCCAGTGTGAGCCCTGAGCACCAACTGCGGGGAAGGACGCGGGAGATCACCCCAGAAATGTCTCCGTGGACGGCAGTGACACCATTTGCTCCTGACCAACACCAGCTCAGTGCCCTGCAGGAATGCCAGGACTTCTGTGGCGGCCTCAGCTCTGTTTGGGATGGGTTTGCCCCATTTCCTCGGAGATGGGAGGGAAGGCATTTTCCCTCTACCCCCACCCGTGGCTCCCTGGGGTATTCCTGCAGCACCCTAGGGTGGCGTGGACTGGGTTCCCTGTCACCCTGCAGCCTTGTTTAACCCCAAACCCAGCGCTCCCACACCATAAAACCCCGGACAAGCAGGGTGTTTACTCACAGGCGATGCGGACGGACGCCTTCCTGCTCTTGGAGGTGCCCAGGTGGCTCCAGGCCACGCACTGGCACCAGTAATCCTCGGGGCCGTGGAAATCCTCCACCTGCTGCCTCGTCACGTTGATGGAGACCTCCCGCACCTTCAGCCCTGCGGGGAGGGAGGCAGAGAGTCACCGGGGACAGCCCCTGAGGGGACCCGAACCTCGCCTGTTAATTAACAAGGCCATTTCTTAATCAAGGCAAAGCTCTAATTGCTTGCACAATCATACACTGCCGCTAATTAAATTCTGTAGGATGAGCAGGTCATACTGCACCGAGCTCCATGAATTACCCACCACCGTGGTCTCTGCAAGCCCACAACACCTCCCTCAGAAACCTCAGCTCTGGTGCCTTCTTCGCCCAGAATGTTTGTCTGGAGATTTATAACAGACAATAAAACTCTCTCCCAACCTGACACCTCCTTGAAAACCTTCCTTGAGCACGGGAAGTGGAGCCCTCTGGCCCTTCAGACCAGGGGAATTTGCTTCAGACAGAGCTTGAGGGTAAATTCAGGGCCTCCAGAAGCCTCGTGCTCTTTGTGCTACCCCCCTGGGGTATTTGCCAGAGCTGCAGCCACCTCTGCCTGACAACCTCGGGAGAGGAAATCCAATCCAAATCTGGGTTCAAAGGCATTAGGAACCATTGAAAGAGTCAGAAAAACATTAAATGAAAATAGAAAACATTCATGCCTTGTACTTCCTCCTTTCCCCTCCTGTGCAGTCCCAAGACACTTATTTCCCCTTCACTGGAAATGAAGGAAAACTCAATCCTACAGTATTTCATGCCTGTGAAGTTTATAAAGCAGCAAGAATTCTAAAGCTGAACTCCATAAAAATTGGCTTCCACTTAATCTCAGGCATCATTAACAGCTGGGCATTCACTTCCCAAAGGCACTGGAAGTCAAAGTGCTCCTCTGGCAAACGGGAGGGACGGGGTTCACTGGGAGTGCTCCAAAGAGGGGAAGGTCAGACAAGCTTGAAATTCTACACAAAAATACAAAATATTTGCTACTTTTCCAGCAACAGGCAAAGGGAATTTTTACTTCTTTTCATGAAGCCTGTCTGTCTTCACAGTTATACCCAAAGACAGGGACAAACCTTCGGCAGCTCCCCAAGTTGTCTCAAGAATCACTTCAGCCACTCAAATATTTATTCCCTCTGTAATAAACAAACACAGGTTTCCTGGTTGCTTTGATTTGCATTTTGTTTTTCCCATGCTGATGCCGGTTTTAACAAACCTGTTTACAAGCCCTCCCTTTGTTTCCTGACACGGTGACAGCAGCCCCTCAGAAACAAAGGCAGCCCCCGCCATGGAAAGGCAGCACCTCCGTGTAAGCAGCCCTGCTCTGCTGGGGTAAATCCTTGGATTCTGCCGTGAAAGCGTTTTGCAGAGAGGTCTGCACAGGTTTAAGGCAAGACAAGCTACAGAGAGTTCCCTCAGAGAGCACCCGCTGCGGGTGACACAGGAGGGGAGCCCCGGCTGCAGGTTTGGAATTCCAACAACCCGCTCCCACCAGGACCCCTAAGGAGCAGCTTCCTGCGGGGAGAACATTCCCTGGATCAACCAGAGCCCACGCACCCACCGGGGCTGGGACCTGCTCCCGACCCCTGCACTCCTTAGGGATGACGAACAAACAAAGGTGTGAGAGCTCCACCGGCTCAGCCTCTGCTGCCCCGGGCTCGCAGCCACAGGGTTCTGACTCCAAACAAAGGAGTCATCACTGGGCGATGACTTTTTGAGAAGCAGAAGCCATTTCTGGGCTCCTGGGTACTGCAAATTTCTGAGCAGGCATCAGTGAATTCGGGCGTTTACAGCTCCAGATTTATTAAGGTGGAATGTTCTCCAGCCCAGCTCTTCCCTTCATTGACACAGCGCTTAATTAATCTATAAATCAGCCTGTATTTAATGTGGCAAACAAAGAGCACATGATTTTGGGAAGCTGGTGGTTCAGCGTTTTGAGAATGGGCCAGGTAGGAATTCAGGTCCTTTTAAAGGTCTCGCAATTTACCCACAGACAAAATAAATGCATCCAAAACTGCAGAATCTCAGAATTGCTGGGGTTGGACGGGACCTCTGGAGAACACGGAGTCTTTGGGGAAGTTATCTTTGGTTTATGGAGAAAGCCCAGCTATTTTCATTTGTTTTGGAAACAGCTACAGAAAGCAAACCTATTGGGAAGAGAGGAATATTCTTCATTTATCATCCCTGTATTTCACCAACAGATACATTCACCTCCCCTCTGCATCTTGAGAAACGCCAGGAAAATTGTTCCTAGGGAGTGACACTGAATGAAAAATCCATGCAAATAAAACCAGGCACCTCATAAACAAGAGCAACATTTTACCTGTGACTTGAATAACTCTAATAAGCACTGCAAGTCCAACCCTTTAAATTATTGTGCAAATTATAACCATCATCTTTTGTTTTACAGTACAGCCGTACAGAATATCAAATTATGGCTGTGGTGCTGATATGCTAATGAGCTTTCTGCACTGTTGGATGGTTTAGCTGCAGATAGACTAATGCTGGCAGCAGATGAATAATTGCTCTGCATGTACTAAACATAACAGAGCTGCAGAGAACTTCAGCATTTGTCAGCTTTATTTGTTTAAATGAGAAAAACACTGACAGCAGTTATTGCTGTAATCCTTCCAGTTATCAGACACGAAAACTCTGCTTCCTGCGAGCAGGGCTGATCCTCTGCTGGAGCCAGGAACTGAAATATCTGTGCAGGCGTTCTGGAGTGCCCACTGCAGTGCTCAGGCAAGGCAAACACAGCAGAAGGAAATTCGTCAAACCCTCATTATTACACTTTTATCACAGCAGCATCTACGAGCCGGGGCTCTCCCTTGATGAGAGAACAAAGTCCCTGCTCTGGGACCCAACAGCAAAGGCAGGCACAGAGCAGCAAATCCACTCCAAACCCTTCCAGACACTCCCAGGAGCAGCACCTATCCTCCAAAACCCCTTCCCGTCCTCCTCTTCAGGCTCACAGCGACCCCTGGGCTACTCTGAGACTTTTGTTCCTCTCCTATAAAACCAAAATCATGCAAAATTGGGTTCTGTGCTCATCACAGTGACAGAACACACCCGTGGTGTGTCCCCGCCTTGGGACACCCCCAGCCTCACTCCAGCCCCTCCTGGATGTGCCTGGCAGGAATCTTCAGAGGTGCTAAGACACATTCCTTCATTCAGCTCTAAATCTCCTCTAGCTAGGGTTTCTTGTTGCTATTTCCCCCACTTTTACACATCCTCTCGGAACTGTAATCCCATCCAGCCAGAGGAAGGATGGAGAGGGACAGACCCTTTCAGACCCAGGCAGAGCAGCCCCCCGGCTCCAGCGAGGCCCCAGAGCCCCCTTTAACCAAAGGCCCCGTGTTTGGCACCAATCCCAGTGCCGGTTTTCCCACTGGAGCTCCCGCAGCAGCAGAGCAGGGGGGTGCTGGGGACAGACGTGTTCGTGCCCCAGCTCTGCCTGCAGAGCCGGGCACGGCCGGGATGGACCCTAATGCCAGAACCCCCCGCAGCCAGCCTGCTGCTCCCGAGGGCTGGGGAGCAGCTCCAGAATAACTCGTGGGCACGAATTAAGGTCCGTGAGAGAACTGTGGTGGGAGAATTCCCTTCAGGGCTGCCTCGCTCTGCCCGTTTGTGCCCCAAGGACCATCCCGGCACTTCTGGGAGCTCCTGGGCACGGCCCTGTCTGCAGCATTGCCTCGAGAGCCCAGACCCTCAGGTGAGCCCGCCCCGGGCCCAAGCCAAACCTGCCGCGTTTATATGGCCCAGGGGGAGGTGTCCCTGCCCGAGGAACAGGATGGCCTTTAGGGTGCCCACCCAGCCACTCCATGATTCCAGCCCCCTTTGCCAGCCCTGTTCCTCCACGTCTCAATCCTCAACCTCACTGCTGCCATTGAAAACAACACCTGATGTTACTTGTCTTGCTTTATTCTGTCATTAATCCAAGGCTTGGAAAACGTAATTGCAGCACTCACAGACTGATTTTCTTTAACCATATGGAAGGAAAGCTTTCAGGAATGATATTTCTTCTATATTGGCTCAGCAGTGCCTCTGGAAGTAAAGGTTATGCCTATTAAATTATTTCTGAAAAGGTAACTGTAAAAATTAAAATTCATCCAGATTAGCATTTACAAAAAAAACCCCTTCAATATGAAATTTCTTCAGAATGTGTCACTTCAAAAGAATGCCAAACTCTACTTTAGGAGGTGCAACTTCTTTTCAAATGGCATTTTTGCCTCTAAAAAAAGGAATTTCTTGTATTGCTGGAGAAGGTGTTGTACACACACTGCTATTGCCAAGGCTTGGGGTTGCCTAGCAATCCTGGAATTTCAGGAGGGGAGAAAAGCAATAACAAAACAGGATTGTGAAGTTACAGGCGGCGCAGCATTAAATTGGTTTGCAATACTTATCAAGATGCTGCCAAATGAGAAAAGATACAGGGACTGCTTGGAGCTGATAAGATCTGTTGATCACCGTCAGCTCTCTCCCCCTCATTCCCTTCCCTCCCGCACACACTGGACTCAGTGGGTCCCTCCTGCCCAGGTGATTCCCTACGTAGCCCCCACTGCCTGGGGCTGGGGGCAAAACCAGCCCACCCCAGTGGTGCCCAGGGCTCAACCCAGCAGGAACCCCATAAAAGCTGGACTTCCCCTGTTTCCAGGCCCTGCTACCAACGGCACCACCAAAAGCAGAGCACCCCAGGTCCCTGCAGAGCTGCTGCTCCCCTTCCCAGAGCTCCGCGGCCGTGGTCAGCGCCGGGCTCTGTCCGCCCGCAGCCCCGGCCTCACCTGTGGCCTCGTCCAGGCCCTCGTGGGACACGTGCTCGTTCTGGTGCACCCACTCCCCGTTGCACTTGAAGAAGATCTGCATGGCAGGCACGGCCCTGCAGCGCAGCACGATGGGGTTGCTCTTGATGATGTAGGAGTCGTCCGGCTCCTCCAGGAAGTGCGGCAGCGTCCCCGGGGCCGACGGGATGGACTCGGGCAGGGCCTCGGCGTGCTCACGTCCTGCAAGGCAAGGACAGCAAGGCTGATGTTCTCCATGGGTTCTGTATCGTCTCGTTCCGTTGATGAAACGCCAGCAGTGGGTGTTTGGGATTTAATTCAACATTTCAGTTTTACTGCTGGAGCACCTGGAGAGCTCGGTGGCTGCCAGGTTGGGCTTTGCAGGGACACACACAGAGAAAAAATAAATCATTAAAACGTAAGAGCTGTCAAACTGACATAAAACCAGCATCAAAACCACCAGAAAACTGCCCCAGAGGCGGGGAACTGAGACACGGGAGGATCAAATGAGTCACCCACGGGAGACGCTGAACCTCCCACCCTCGAGCGATATCCCAGCACCCCAGCTCCCAGACCTCCCTTCCCTCCACTGGCTTTGACCTCCTCTGGCCACTGCTGCAGAGTTAGCAGGGATCAGGGTTAGCCAGGGCCAGGAGCAGCAGCTCTGGGAGAAGGGAACTCTTCTCCTGTTCCCACTCGGGGGAAACTCTCCGTGGGGTTTTACACCGCTCCCACTCTCTGCAGGGGAAAAGTGCTTTCTGTAGGGCCAGGACCGGCAGGATGTGAGTGCTCTCAGCTGCCCTCAGATCCAAGGGCGTTCCAGCAGCAGGGTATGAGCCTGGGTGCCTCATGTCCTGAATCCCAGAGGCCCTGGAATAGAGGCTTTTCCTTGACTGCAGCTCCTCTCACCGAGTCAAATCCTCGTCGCTGCTGTCAGATCTGGGAGATTCCCATTGATCTGCAGCAATGCTGGGACTTATTTCAGTTCTTTGTCAGGTTTTGGAGAAAATTCAGAGAAAAGCAACAAATCTAAGTCAGAAGGGATCGATTTATGAAGGAAGATTAGAAGGCACTGAACACATCCAGCCACAGGATAACGGAGGACACGTGTGAGGATGAAGGGAACCCAGGATCAGAGCAGGAAATAGCTGAGGGCAACAGAGATGTGACTGAACCCAGAGCAGTGAAATTAAGTCAGATGAGAGGTAACTGATGGTGCTGTGGAGGAAATCTAAAACCCTTCCCAGGTCTAGATGACAGAATAATGAGAAGACACTTTGTCTTTATTTCTGTTGAAGCCGGGGATCTGTCCCCCAGCACTCGGATTTCTGTGTGTGCAAACACACCCCGTGCTGTGCTGGGAAATCTCAGGGACTTTCAAAAGAGTTCAGTGGCTTAAACCACATTCTCAGGGTACTTTATAAAATATTATCATAAGTTTTAGCGTTTTACTCCTGAACATTTATGCCAATTTCCATCTTGTCAATCTTCAGTAACGCTGCGTCCCTGCAGGCTTTATTAAATCCAAGCTTTATAGGAAATAACAAAAAAATGTCATTACAAGATTTTGGAGAGGCCTGGAAATCCCAGGCTCCCATCGAGGCTCCGAGTGTTTCCCGAGGCCGGAGACCCCTGTGAGGAAGGAGGGAGCGCACAAACAAATCCACATGGCTCACCCAGCTGGAGAGCTCCCAGTGACCCCGTGTCACTCCACTAAATTTGCTATTTTAGGGCAAGACACAGAGGATGAAATCCCAGCCCCACCCAAACCCAGGGCGGACTCCTCCTCGCAAGCCGTGCCCGGTTCCGTGCTCTGGCTCTCGGTGGCTTTGGGAGCCAGGGGCTGCCAGGGAGGTGCCAGGGAGGTGCCAGGGAGGTGCCAGGGAGGTGCCAGGGAGGTGCCAGGGGCTGCCAGGGGCTGCAGGTGCCCCCCTCCTGCTGAAACACTGCACGTGACCAGGAGAGCCAAGGTGGAGCTTTGCACTTCAAACGTTTTCCCCTGGAAAATCCAACTAACAAAGGTCCCAGCACAGGAAAGAAGGAGCGATTTCCCATCCCAGACAGACTCACAGACAGATATTCCTGTGGTTTTGCTGTACAAATGCAGCTGCCTGAACTCCTTGCTGTGTGACGTTTACAACCCAGCTGGAAGCAGCACCTGGCAGGAGCTGACCCCCGCCGAGCCCCAGGGACCCCCAGCCACCACCAGAGTGGCTCCTGCCGCTGCCCTGGGCGAGGGCACAGAAGCTGCCCCAAATGCACACGTTTGCTCCCTGGAGACGCAGAACCCGGCAGGCACAGAATTCAATCTCCCGGTGCCCAGGGCAGCTGTGGCTGCCCCATCCCTGGAAGTGCCCAGGGTTGGACGGGGCTTGGAGCAGCCTGGCAGAGTGGAAACATCCCCAGCCAGAGCACACCCGAGCCCAGGTCCTGCAGGGGCAGCTGAGCAGAGCCTCTCCCTGAGCCCCGAACACCTGGAATTCTGCCTGAACGCCTCCTCCTGCTGCTGGGCACCCCTGCACTGTGCCCTGACTCACACTCAGCCGCCCCTGGGAGGCTGCTGGGACCCTCCAAGGGGGCTGCAAATCACGGGGGATTTCCACGGCTCACTGTCGGTTCTCGGGATTCAAGCCCTTCGGAGCCACACAAAAAAGGCTGTTCTGTCGCAGCAGCAAATGACAGAAGAGCAAACCCTGACACTCAATTCTTGTGTTTCTCACTCCTGGAAAATTACCTCTCAGGAAGTGTTTTGTGTTTTGTGCTCTGCACACGAGGCCAAAAGGGACCTTAAATCTTTTTATGACAATAATAGAAACCAAATGGAAAGGAGGAAACAAAAAAAGTTAGGGACAAACATTGAATTCTTCTACGAAATAAATACTCTGCTGTTGTCAGACCACATTAGAAAATCTGGACATGGATGATTCACTATTTCAAAACTGGTTAGGACATAATTTAGATGTTAAAAAGAGATTTTAAACCAATGAAAAACTATGAGTTCTAAACCCTTTTTTCCCAAACTAAGAATTATTTAAAATAAGCAGCATTATTCTTTCTATAATTAAAAAAAGAAAAAAGTTGCCAGCGTCCCAAACAAGCGAAGTAACTTGTAATAAACGCAAAGAAATATGACAACAACACTGTGCAAAGACTTCTCCCCAGTTTCTGAACACAAGCCCTTTCACTTTTTGGTGGTACCAGCAAACAGAGCTCTCGAAGTAACAAACGGGACTGATTTCCTCCCTGCCCAATCAAGCCTCCCTGAGATCGGAGGATCCTGCTTTCCCTTTCTGCCTGTGGGTTTGGGTTTTTCCCTAATCTATGTAACTGCCTGAAGAGTGATTCCTTCATCAGCTGTGCCTGCAGGGAGACAAGAGCCATTCCCACACAAAAACATTCCCCTTCCCTCCAACTTCCTTGCCTTGCTCAGATTTTCCTCCCCCTTTCCTTGCTTTTTCCAAGCCCCCTGAATTTATAAATCCTGGCCTCAGCAGTGGGTTATTTACTGGTGGTTTGGGTGTTTCCTGTGCCCCAATGCAGAAGAAAAAAGCCTTTTCCCAGCCAAACAAAAACATCCCCACCCCTCCTTTGGACAGGTCCATTCAGGAGCTGAAGGACAACTGGAGATGACCAACATTCCGGACACTTTCCTGGATCCAACCCTGCTGATTCCTGCTGAACCTCCTGCAGTCAGAGTTTTCCACAACACTAAATAACATTCAGTCCCTTCACACGTGTGCTCAGTTTGCCAGGGAAGTCAGAGGATGGAAAAAAACCCAGGCTGGTACAGAATACAGAATTTCCTCATGCCTGGAATGGTTTCCATAATGAAATTTGAGTCATTATTCAGTCAGAAAAGCAACTTAGTGAGATTTGCCTACATTTGCTTAATCAGATGACCCCGTCCCACACGCAAAGTGGGTTTTTTGGAAGTCACTCAGAAATTGATGGAAATGGCAGATTTTGTTGCCCACGTGAAATCCTTTAATGCCTTTGTTATTCCCTCTATTTCAGGGATTTGCTGGAGCCCCAGGACAGGATATTCAGCAAAGGCTGGCAGCACAGGAGGGTGAATGGGCACACACAGAACACGGATCCTGAGGAGTCCCCTGCCAAAGGACCTCACGGCTCATCCCACTCCAGGGACACCTTCCCTGGACCAGGCTGCTCATAATCTCCATTTATTCTTTTTTTTTGTTTTTAAATGCTTTAGCAGAATTCCTGGTTTTTTTTTTTTCTGGCTGCTGTATAGTGCAAACCCAGATTTACTTTCATCAATGAACTTTAAGTGCCTTNCTGCTCATAATCTCCATTTATTCTTTTTTGGTTTTTTTTAATGCTTTAGCAGAATTCCTGGGGTTTTTTTTTTCTGGCTGCTGTATAGTGCAAACCCAGATTTACTTTCATCAATGAACTTTAAGTGCCTTTGTCACCCAGTGAATTTTTTACTGGATATGAACCCCGCAGTAAATCAGTGATCCCTCAATAAATCAGTGATCCCCTCAATAAATCAGTGATCCCCTCAATAAACCAATGACCCCTCAATAAATCAGTGATCCCTCAATAAATCAGTGACCCCTCAATAAATCAATAACCCCTCAATAAATCAGTGATCCCCTCAATAAATCAGTGACCCCTCAACAAATCAGTGACCCCTCAATAAATCAATAACCCCTCAATAAATCAATGACCCCTCAATAAATCAATGACCCATCAATAAATCAGTGACCCCTCAATAAATCAATAACCCCTCAATAAATCAGTGAGCCCTCAATAAATCCAGCACTTCCAGGGGCAGGTGCCCCTCAGGGCAGGAGGGAGCTCTGGTGACAAAACCACAGCACCCAACTGAGCTCATTTCTGTATTTCCCATCTCTGCCACTCCTACATTTCCAGCACATGTTGGGAGTCACGAGTGCTGCAGATCCATCTCAGCCAGCCAACCTCTGATATCCCTGTATTAACTTCATCAGACCCTCCTGCTTCCCATGGATATAAAGGATAAACTTCCAGCAGCTGCACCATAATCCTTCTCATCAAATATTTGGGCGACAGGTGGAAAATTGTTCTGCCAGCTGAGGAAGACAAAATCCATTCCTCCTGGCAATTTTCTGCAATGAAAACTCCAAAAAATGAATGTGCAATAAGTTGTGGAAATAAATCTGAAATATTATCACACAAAAGCAGTGTGCTCAGAATCTTTAGCTGCGAACCAAACCCCGCTGATCTGAACGTTCAAGAACCTCATTCCTCCTGCGCAGGAGCTGACACCCGGCTGGAGGCTGCCACCTGAGGCGGTCAGCCCCACACCTGGGCCTCTCCCACCCGCAGGGCCTGGGGGGCTGCGGGGCTCAGCCTGGTCCTGCAGGAGCAGGGGAGCCTGGCAGCACAGCTGGGACGTTCCCGGCGGCGCGGTCTGCTCGTCCCTCGGTCTGCAGAGGGCTGGGAGGCAGAGGAAGGTTCAGCCGCCACCTGCGCTCGGGGGTGGGACAGGGTGTCCTGGAGCAGCCGAGTGAAGCCCCTGGAGAAGCTCCCTGCCCTCGGCAGCCAGCCGTGGGCACTGCACTGTCCTTGGGGAGGGAAGCCAAGGGCTGGAGCAGCTCCTGCTCCCCCTGCAAGGAGGTCCCCTGACCTTCCCTGAGCAGAAAAGCTCCTTGTCCCCAAAACATTCCCATTTTGGCGTCTTTTCCTACACAACCCCTTCTGACCCAGCAGCAGCACCGACGTTGTCACCCAAACTCCTCCTGACACAGCATCCACCCGACAGAGGCCCTGGGTGTCACCAAAACGTGCCCGGGGCTGTTCCTGCAGGCGCAGAGCCCTTCCCCTGCCCGGCAGGGCCTCCCCTGCAAGGACTTTCCTGCCTCTGAGCGAGGCCGCGCTCCCAACACTCATTTATCCCACCCTCCTTCCTGCCTCCTTTCCTTAAACCTCCCAGTCCTGGTTCAATCCCTGTGCACGTGGCAGGAGGCACCACTCACACATTTATTCCTGTAAAATGAAGAGCAAAACTTCACACCTTTACCCACAAATCCTCCTCTTTGTCAGAATTATCCTGGAACCCTGTGCAGGGCTACACTTCCAGTTCCATGGAATTCACTGCAGGAGGGGAAAGCATTTATTCTCCCCAATGAGGATTAATTTGTTCATAAAACATTCCTGGCCCTTTCTGTGCCTCCAGAGATGGATGAGCATCCTGTTGTAATCCCTTAGTATTCTAAATTTATTTATATCTAAGCTATACATATTTATAAAAGTGATATATTACATTTATTAAATATTAAGTGGGTTACAAACTTGAAGAATCTTCCACACAGTCATACATTTATTTAACATCTAGGTTTTTCTTCTTTGAGCAGTATGCAAGCAATATAAATCTTTAAAGGGAAAAAGGTTCTCCAGCATCCCAAGCAGATGGATCTGTGACCAAAAGTCTTCCAGCATGGAGTGCGTGAAGAGCAGCCAACCTCTCCCGCCCTGCCCAGTAACCTTGCTGGGAATATTCAGATACCAGTCAGGAATTCCAGCATGGAAAACAGGGCAGGGTGGGGCTGGAATCGCTGCTGGCTGAGCAGGCACCAGGACAATTCCCAACACAGAGGGAACTTCCCCTCCCACACTAAACCCCTGTTTTCAGCCACAGCTGCCACACACGAGGGCAGGACCCAGCCGTGAATCCCTCCTGGGGGTTGTTTCCCTTTCACGGGTGAAGGAGCGAAGGGAACGAGACCCAGGCCCTGCCCTGGGACGGGCCAGGGGCGGCCAGCCCTGTGCCAGGTGAGAGTGGGACCAGCAGCAGAGGAAGTGGGGGGCTCTTCCCCAGGGACCAGCAGCTCCCTGGGCGCCACCACAGCCCTCCCAGAGCCCCCAGTGCCCCCAGTGCCCCCAGTGCCGACCCTGCCCTGCAGCTGGGCCACCTCCTGGGACACTCCCTGAACGATCCAACCTCAGCAGTTCCCCCCAGCGAACTCCAACCAGGGCGCTGCTGTTCTGAGGCCACAAGGAAGGACATTTATTCCCCAGCACAGAGGCTGCAGAGCTCCGAGCTCCCTCTGACCCTCGGCCTGAAACCAGAGAACAAACACGTCCCAGTCCTGACAAGTGAACCTCCAGAAGAAAAGGATTTGCAAGGGGAGAAGGGGACTCCCTAAATGAACTCCTCTTCTACTAAAAATGTCATGTTTCACCTGCTGATGTTGATTCCTGCCGTGCTCCCAGAGACAGCCTTGTGTCTGTGATGAGATCTGGCTTCAGTCAATCTCGATTACAGAGACAGCGATATGGAAATGCTCATTTGAAAAGAAAACCACAGAACCACATCAGCTAAGGGAGAAATGCAGCTTCACTTCTTCCAGGCTAAGTGAGAAAACAAGCTCCAAAAACGGGCCCTTTATTTCAATGCTGAGAGTCTGGGACCAGTGCAAAAATAAATTGCCAAACAATTCAGGGAGACTCGGGGGCCAAGTAAGACATCACAGGGCAATCCTCAACAACTGAGTCTTAGATCCCTGATGATCTCATTAAAGCTGGACTAAGGAATGCTGCAGTTATTTCTGCTCCTTAGGTAACTCAAACTTGGCGAGAAAATTGGTACCATTAAGTATTAATAGACATAATTCTAACACACAGTGCACAACTTAAATATGAGTTTAGAGGAGACGAACAGATTTCCAAATTCCTGTAAAATCATGTGTTGGCTGTAACTGCAGGCATTTCCATTCCTTGTTGTACTTTACACACATTAAATAAAGAGATGAATTAAATTTAATGATGGATTTCCATATTCTGAAATGTTATTTTATTGTGATTGGGGAAACAAAGCTTATCTGCAGTTAACTAACACAGTTTGGGATGTAAAGTTTTATAAAGCTTTTTCTTCCAAACCAAATCAGGTATTTCAGAGACTGCCCAGTTTTTGAGTATCCAGTGTCCCTTACAACAGGAAAGATCCAATTAATTGATGTTTTCTACTTATGTAGAGAGACTTGAGTCACAGAGGGTTTGTAGATCTTTCTGTAAATTCCATCAAAGCAACAAGTGACATTTACAGAACATTAAAAACGTTTGCAGCAAGTGAACAGAACAAAACAAGGAGGGGGAGCTGTGCCCTGGAGCATCCTTGGGTTCCACTCCCAGGGACCAGCCTGTGCTGAACGTTCATTTTGTGCCTTTTCAGGGTATTCAGCTACAAATATTTACTGAAACACACACATGACCCCCATGCAATTAAAACTGAAATAGCAAAGCATCCTGGCACTGCATTATTATTACTACAGACCTGTGAGGCATTCGATTTATTTATGTTACTGTAGCTCTCATAAACTGTTTTCTGCACTAGAACATGATAAGATTTCTGTAGTGCCCTCCAGTTAATTGTCTGAATAACTGAATATTTTGCAATTCTTCTCTCATTCTTCTGGTTCAATCAGACAGCTTTTGCCAAACCAGCTGAAGCACAGATATCCTACAGGAAATGAGAGAGCAAAAGCTCTCCAGTCTCCCCGAGTTTGCCAATCTTCAAACAGCTTTAAATAGAAAACCTAAAAAGTCACTCCACAGCCACCACGACCAGGGAGTTGTTCAGGCTGGAAAAGAGCTTTAGGATCACTGAGTTAATTGTGCAGTGGGGTAAATGCAACATGGAAATTCCTGCTGGATCCCGAGCGCAGGGAATGGAGTTCCTGAGGATTGGCACCACACCTCTGGTGCAAACACATCCCTCCCCAGCACAGAAACCCACCTGGACCCTCCCCAGCACAGAAACCAACCTGG
>WBMZ01005973.1:0-11174 GCA_013400975.1 Atrichornis clamosus
CGGTGGCGGCGGCGGCGGCAGCGGCACGCCCGCGTCGGTAGGCGCCGCGGTACCAGCCCGCACGGGTGAGTGCCGGGGGAACCCCGAGCTTCCCATTCACCCACGGTTTCCATACACCACCGCGGGCGGCGGAGTGCGGAGCACAGCGACTCAGCCTCCCGCTGGTGAACGAGACCGCTTTTGTTCCATGGGGGAAGCGCCGATTTATTTGATCACTTACTGACTTATTAAATGCTCAATATTCCGGCAACGTGTTTTTCCCCCGTCCCGATAAACAGCAGACACGGGGAGATGTGTCGGCACTAGAGAGCATTCCTTCCAACTGCTTCCCGAGGAGAGCAATGCCCATCCATCGCTTGAGATGGAGAGAGCAGCAGCCCGCACTACAGGGGAGGTTGCGGGAGGAACCCCTCAGTGCGGCGCCGCAGCTCCTGGGCAGAGGGTGGTGGTGAGCACCCTCTGACAACCACATCCACCCCCCCACCCTCCTCACCCCCTTGCAGGTCCGTGCATGGTTCCGTGTAGGTGCGTAACAAGTAGGTTATCAAGCTGTGGGAGAAGATTTAAAGTAGGAGGAGCCTGTATCAGGGGGATATCAGATCAAGGGCAGGCACATATGGAGCCAGGCAGAACTGCCTGGTCCTCAATACACCTCGATGGGTGTTTCACTGGACGGGGAGGTGCTGTCTGCCCAGAGAGAACTGTGAAGTTTCACAAGGTCAGGTGTTTTTAAACAGAAGGTACAGGGATTATGAGAATCAGCCCAGGATTTTGCTTCAAGGAAAGGAAATCTGGTCCATGCAGGAACTGCTGTTATTTGTCTCATTCCTGGGATGTTCAGTGACTTGTTTGCAGTTTAGACCCACAGGGGAATGGAGACATCACTCCATTCATCTCATTCTAGTCTTGTGACAAGAGTGCAACTTGGACCAAAGGCTGCTTGTGCTGGTGAGAGCAATGCTTAGGGAAAGAAATGCTTTGGGAAAAGGGAACTGAAGAGGTCCTTCCAGAAAACCTTGTAAGAGAGATAAGGGTGACCCAAGCACCAACAAGGGCCATGATACATTGAGAAGCCTTGTAGTACTGATCCATGTGTTGACTTTTTTCCTCGAGGGTTGGAGATGAGCATTGGGATGTGGGTCGGGCCCCAGCAAGAACCACCTTCCTATTCCCCACAAGGGAGTGGGATAACCTTCTCTTTCCTCCCTCTCACCTTGACAGAGACACCTCATTCTAGAAAATGCTGCTCTTTAAGGCTTTCAGGGGTTTACTCACATTCTGGAGAGCTAGAGACTCTTACATGCCACACAAAACAAGCAAGCTGTGAAAACTGCAGAGGAGCAGATCTAACAACATCAGGCTACTTCACATTGATCAACATTCAGAATCAATCAGACAATCTTAGAGGCAGTAACTGTTCGTTACATCCTCTCAGTCTGGTCTCTCTGCCCTCATATTTTCTACACTTTTTCTACATATGCGTTTTTAAAGTGTTACTGAGTGGAGTTAAATTATGCTTTACGTGAAAGCCTCATAAGATTAGATCAAAGTATGAGAACAAGCAAATCACTAGGGCCAGTCACTCCATATTACAATAATTTAAATCAGGATTGACTCCACTGTAATGAGCAAAGTTGGCAGAGATCTTATTACATGAAAAAACACAGAACTTGTCTGGTCTGTCATAAAAGAGCTCTGGTTTGGTTTTTTTGAGTTATGTTTGGTGTGTGCCTGTTGCCCATTCCTTCTCCAGCCAAGTTTCCTGGCTGATCTTGAACTGATGTTGTAGTCTTGGTTTTGGTCCTGTCTCCTGTTGATGCAGCTTGGGCTCTCTGGATTAGTGCTATGCTTGAGTCCTCTTTTTGTCGTGTCTAAGGCTGTCAGGTCAGCCTGTTGTTAGCATCTGGCTCTGCCTGCTGCTCTCAGGTCCTGTGAGACTTTGCTCTGGTTAGTACGGGCGCTGCCTAGGCTGTGGTTTCCCTTGGCTCCTGGTTTCCCTTACCTGTGGTGAAGCTCTTACCCAGCAAGGGACATTAAATGAGTTGAGGGAGCACTGCCCATCTGAAAAGATAGGCAGAAAGGTATAAAATATGAGAAGAAATGAGCAATTCAGCTGGTTCTCAGCTGAGTAAGAGAATGGAGGCTGCCTGGCAGACAGGACTGAGATGGTCAGTAACGGGTGAGTAGCGAGAGCATACTGGTATGGGTGCCCAGCTGAGAATGGAGTGGGAGGGCAAAAGGCAGAACAGTTGCTTCATCTAGAGAAGTTTTCACCATGGTATTATGTGGTTTTCTTCCATCAGAAAAAATAGCCGTGGAGGCTGATGACAGCTATCTTGCAAGGGGCTGACTTGAATACAAATATGGGAGGAAGGCCTTGAAGGGCTGTACTGAAACAGGAGGTAGGTAAAATGTGGTGCTTATGGCAGTGAAGCAGCAGCTTCTGATATCCTTTATGTTCTGGTGCCTTTCTCTCCTTCAGAGAAGCCCAGGAGCTGCATTAAATATATAAATTCAGGCTCTGTTCTGCTCGATCACAATAGGTATTTCTGGAGTGAAAAGTTGAAACTATCCTAAAATTGAGGTGGAAAGGGATGAGGAAAACCAACTGACAGTGTGTTTCTGTGGCAAACAGTAGTGTGGTGAGTAGGAGCAGCTGCTCATTTGAATGCTTAGTATTAGATTAAGTGGGTGCAGAATCTGCCTGGTGCTGTTCCTTACTATTTTGAGACCTTCCTAGTTCCCCTGTTATGCTGAAGAACAGTTATGCTGATGTTTCTTGGGTACTTTAGGAAAGAAGGGAAACACACATCTCCTCTCCACTGTGCTGCTCTGAGGCATTTTCATCATTACATTTGCCAGCCTCTTGGGCTGCTCTCCCAGCACACTGACACAGTAATTTAATTTTCCATACAAACTTGCCTTGACAGCTGTTCAGTACACAAATCTTGCTGATACACCTATGGGGCAATTCCTCAACAGTAAAGCTAGTGTGGCAGCAGGTTTGTTGCAGCTCATCCGGTGGTAGGAGATATCTACTCTCCATTACATCAGACCATTGATTGTGATGCTGCACTACAAAATAACTTGGCTGTTGTTCCTTCTGTCTTTTAGAGGAATGATTCAGAGTGCTGAAATTTTGTCATGTTTTATTTTGTGTTGTGCGGCTTTGTTTCCCTGACAAGTCTTTTATTTCTAAAAGTGGTTTTTTCTCACTTACAATCTGTGGCGTCTCCTACCTACATGTTGTAAGTCATAAAATAACTGTAAATTGCATCCTCTCTATGAGTATCAGTTTTGGGCAGATGATGTAAGAGATTGATGGGAAATGTACCAGCTCTTTAGTTCTTCATTCAGCACTGCCTTAGAGCACAGTTTTTGTATTCAGAGAGCCCTCTTATGACAGTTCTTGTGCAACACAGTCTGCTTCTACTTCTGGCTCTGGGGTTTCTAAGGTGAGGTGCCATTCACCACATGGCTAGGACAGGGAAGAATATTCTTTAGAAAGGAAACTACATCCTATGACTCTTCTCTGCATTAATACTCTCTCCTGCAATATGAAACGTCCTCAAAAGAAAAGAATAGTAGCTTCTCACTGTAAAATGGCATATTATATAATCGTTAAAACAATCTCCAGGGTGATTAGAAAATTACCTTTGAAACTTTGCAAGCAGAAAAGATAACTAATCTCAGTTCATCAGCTCATTTTAGGGTAGGGATGTGCAATGTTGCATGTTGTTATTGACTGTTTTAAGCATGCTACCTCATAATTTTGATTTTCAAGATTAATTTGGAGTTAATTTTGAACTCGGGGATACGGGGGTGGGCAAGATTCAGGGCTATAAATCGTGATCAGAAACTGATACCTTTTGAAGCCCAGAGTCTCAACCAAAATTGCTGAGGTAGGTGAGTTAATACTCAGCTTTGTCATCAGTGACTCCAAGTCTGTTCTAAATCAGTGAATGTAGATCATTCTAGGTAGATCACACTAATCATTGCTACATATAATTATAGAGTGAGGTCGCTTACCTCAGATCTATTTCTTTGCCACATCCACTTCTTTGTCCTGGGACTCTTGGGCACCGAGGCAACAGAACTGTTCTATTATTTGTGACTGCTTTCCACTTCCTTCAAGTCTGCATTTAAAATGTTAAGAATAGGGATTTCCATGGCATTTTCCAGCATTTTATAGTGTCAGGACAACATGTTACTCTTCTGCCCTGCCCTCTGGGCACAGGTTCGGGTACATACTGTTTACTTGCATTAACTGTAGAAGTTTAAATACTCCTGCAATAAAATAAAAGCTCTGCCAAAATCCAGAATGTACCTGCACATTCAGATTGTTAACTGGTATTCTTTTCTTCCAAGACTGTTGCCTGTTTTTATATGCTGTTACAGTGCTTTATTATTTAGCAAGCTCAGAAATGCACACTGATTCCAGTCCACCCATTTCTCTGGTGTTCTCACAGTGCTGACCAAATGGAGCCTGTCTACTTAACATTTAAATTTGTTTGGGTTTTTTTTTCTATACAGAATTCTATTACAGTCAGGGAAATAGCATATTCTGTTAACAGAACATACAGAATCGCTTAAAATAGAAATAACATTCACTTTCTTGTATATTTTTATATTCACCTTTGAATATTCTGCTGTTGTATGTTTATTTTTTTCCTCCTTGGCAACAACTTTAAAACCTTTCAATACTTCCTTGTCTTCTCTTATGTGACTCTTTTGTCAGTCTCAGTGAACGTCTTCTTTGGCTTTCCTTTTGTTTAAACATGGGGAATAGAGGGAACCTATCTTGAATTGAAATCACTGAACTGGAAAGGGACTACAAAAAGAATTGACTGTAGTAAAGCTTCAAGTATTAAAATCCAGCCAGTACAGTTCTTACCAAGAAGAGCTTACCAAGTGTAGAAAAGAAGATAAATACATACAGCTTCAGAGACTTCATGGAGAAGTTAAAATGGAAATGACTAAAATGAATGGGAAGAATTGAAATTGGTAGTCTTTGACATGAAGCTAGATGAGAATGAGCCAAGGGTGGGGTGCTGAGTCTGGAGGATTGGAAGAGATTAAAATAGAAGAACATATGATTGTTGTATGTAGTCAATATTCTAGTTTTAGGCTGTTAATAATCTACTGAAATCAGTGGAATAAAACTAGATTGAAATGGTGATGACACAATTCCATGATGTAATGCTGTGGAGCACTTCACAATGGGCCCTTTAATAAATGTGGAGTCATTTGCAATTAGAAGGGATGGAAAAGCACTAAGACTTAATATGAATTGAAATCCTCAGATGCTGTACTATGTATTGAATGTTTCTGATAATATAGAATCTCACAAAAAAAGGAATCAGCAACATAGTTGCTTTTAATTTTTTTTTTCATCAAATATGAGCTGAGCCATTTTCTTCAATTAGAGTATTGTCAGCAAATCAAGGAAGAGATTTTTAAGGAGTTTGCCTTGTCTGCAGTGTTTCCAGAAGCCTTTTTAGTCTTGAGTCTACAAGAAACAACTTCTAGGTTAGAGGGATTTTAATTTGTTTGTTTCTGCTTGCACCCCCCTGCCCCATACACACTCACATACACACACATCCCCCCAGTATACACAGGGTCGGCTCAGATATAGTTCGTAGATGAGAACAGGGCTCATGTCAGTGATTTACCTTCCCCATTTGCATATGAAAATTATAAAATTTCCACTAAATCATCCAGGTGATATGCCACTGTGAGCAGTTTCTAAACTTGAATTCTAGAAGGACAGAATGTTTATGAAGAAATAGAGGCTAGAAAGGCCAAATAATTAATTTTACTTGAGCTGGCAATTGTGTACTGCTCAGATGCTCTTTATATTAATTTTCCTTACTGCTTTCAACAGGTAATTTCATACTTCATCTAATTTATTTTTATTTTCTACTCTTTTTGTTTCATTAATAAACAAAATTGGAGTTAGTGACAATTCGTGCTGTAACCTTTTAACTCCCTCTCAGTGTGATGCACCAGGCTTCAGCCACATTAGTATTAGTAACTACTCAGGTAGTTAAGTCGTGGCAATATAAAACCTAGCCACAAAATAAGCCACAAGTTCAGCAAAGGTTACTTAATGTTCTCGGGGATCTCAAAGCCACCAAATGTGATGTTTTCCTCAAATGACTAAACAAGTAACACATCAGAGGTTCTTTAGAAAGGATTGAACACATTTGGTATTGCTCAGTAATCAAAAAACACTTTTGTGTTTTCAGTACAATGCTCTTCAAAGACACAAGTAACAGCTCTGAGAAATGTTTCCTATAGGTGGAAAAGGTACAATACACCCAGGGAACAGAAATGCCATCTCTATTACTCTTGTGCCTGAATATAAACTTCAGAGGCAATGATGTGTGAGAGGGCAATTCTGCCTTCAGAGTAAGAAGTTGTTATTTTTTTCTGAAACTGCCAACCAGGATACCCTCTCTATTGAGCTAGTTAATATTATTCAGAACATGTAAGATATGTCTCATTTCCTGTATCTGCTCAGGAAAAAGCTGGAGTGGTGATGGGAGGCCATAAAGTATTACTGAAGTCAGTGGTCAGCACTGTATCACTCTGTCACTTGCTCCAGCTTGTTCCAGGTAACGTGAACTGTGTCTTGTGATTCCTCTCAAGGAATTGTATTCATTTCATCTGCTGGTTATGCATCCTCATAGAAAGATATTTGTTTGGCATGTGCTTATCTAACAGGTAACAATCTTGCAGCTTTTTTTAGTATTAACATTATCCCATCCTGTTGCTGAGAAATCCAGTTTGTTTGCCCAACTTTGTCCCAGTTCTCATGCTCAGCCACAGAAGTTCTCTTCTGTTTTGGGGCAGTTTCACCCTGCAATGTAATTTCTGCACTTGCAGATTTCATTTCACTTCCATCCTTGAATCCTCAGCCTAGGATGATAAGAGAGAGGAATTTATTAATTTTTTATCTCTGCTTTTTCAGAGAATGCTCTTTCCTGATAATTACTCTGCTCTTTCCTGGTAACTACTCCCCTCTTCCAACAAGAAACCTCCAATGTCTCTTAGAAAAGATGAAGAAAAATGGTTAGACAGTAAAACAGAATCGAATATATCCAGTGATTAATCAGTCAACAAACACCAATTGCAGTACACACACTCACTAAGGGGATACCATTTAAATCTGCTGGCTTAGAAATCTGACATCATTAATCCATGATTAATTTTTTAAAAAGTTTCTCATTTTGCTGAAACTGTTTTGCATTCTAAAACAAAATGAAAAGAAGTGACAATATGCAAATCAAAACTGCATGAAAAGACAACATGCATAGTAATGAAAGTGCCAAAAGTAATATAAAAATCTTTGCTCCTTGAGAATTGTGGTAATTACCATAAAGTGTATTTATTCTGACTAGTTTATTTTAAAAAAGGTGCCCAGTTCGCCTCTAATCTTGAAAATGCTAGAAACTATTCACAAGAGTATAATTACTTATATGCACCAGGCTTCTGGGCTCAGTTCTTATAAACTTTTACACAAAATAAGAATTTGTAATGTTTGTAACTCAACCTGTGATATAATATTTATTAGTCTGATGTGGTAAAATGATGGGATTTTACAGCTCTTGAAAAATATGCATGAACAGTTCCCTCACTCTTGGTGGAAAACTTCAAATCAAAATGATAAATTAACCTTAGGGAATTACTCAAATTTAGAGCATACACATAAATAAAGTGCTAATGGAGGGTTTCTTAGTAATTTCTTCACTACAAGGATAGTGAGGCACTGGAACAGGCTGCCCAGGGAAGTTGTGGATGCCCCATCCCTGGAAGTTTTCAAGGCCAGGCTGGATGAGACTCTGAGCAACTTTATCTAGTGAAAGGTGTCCCTGACCATTGAGGCATTGTGGTCTTTAAGGTTCCTTCCAACCCAAACCATTCTGTGATTCTGTGATATACTGGGTGAATTATTTGATCAGCTTTGTGTTACCAATTTCATCAAATCTAAATTTTTCCTTCTGGAACTTCAACTATTAAAAATTCTGCAGCAATAACCTACATATGAAAGTGCAGATGTTGTGTTCAAAAGTTATCTACGCCAGTTAAAGTTATATGTTAGCCAGCAATTTTTAGCACCATCAAGTTTAATTATGTCGATTAGATCTACATCTACTTTGTTGACATGAGTGATTAATTTCAGCAGTGTTTTGCTGCAAGGTCTGCTGAAGGTATGTTGTCTCTAAAGTTGGAATTTTCTGCCATTGATAAGATCTCTACAACTTTTCATGTAACTTTGATCTCCATTATGAAAACACATACTGCTTTTAGGCTTGTTTTAAAATACAAATATAGTAAAATGTATAAAGTTGTCACATACTTTTTAAGTGATCTGGGACATTGAATAAATGCCATTGCTATGATACTGTACATTGACTTTATGGTATGTACCTGAATTGTTACTGAAATTGGTGTTGTGATCCATTTCAGAGAAGCTTTTTTGCTTTGGAATTTCATAGCAGATTTTAACTCTATTTATATCATTGTAGTTTTGTACACAGTTGCACACATACTTTAAAGGATTTATTTTGGAACAAATGTGCAATTTCATTGCTGGAAATGGGTGACCAACATTTTGACTCTGATTCCTGTGATATTCCCCCGTTTATGTGTGAGGAACTGATCTGGAGCCCATTGTAAGAGGTAAATGCCAGTAATGCCAGCCGTATTTATTGTTTGTGCAAGAGATGAGGAAACAATGCAGCTGTTAGTAAGAAAGAAGATTTACAAAGTTGTATTATTTATTTTTTAATAATATATAAAGGGAGGGGAATACACACCAACACTTCAGTGGTATTAAGCACTGAAGCTTATTCCAAACTTTAGTAGCTGTGACATCATATACTGTGATATCATATACTATCCCCTAAAAAGACTTATTTTCCTTATGTTTATTCCATCTGACTTATTTAGTAAATATTCACCATTCAGTGTTCTATATGAAATAAACTAGTGCTTCTCATCTAGGTTAATGATCAAAGCAATGTTCAAAGAAGAAAAACCCCTTTTATTAGCATTTTGTTACAAATTCAGCTGACACAATAAGAAAGAGAGATGGAAAATGGCCTGCTCCTTTATCTCTGAATGTAACTCAAGGTTACAGCTAGCATGTGTGAGTGGTAGTTATTACGTTTTAATTAGTCTGTTGAGAAATTGTCTCATCTATTTCTAGTGACCTAACAATTTGTTTGTAGACTGAATCCACTTAAAATTACCTTTGGTGAACAACTATCTGACTAATAAAGAATCCAGATATAATACTTAAAATGTTTTAATTGAGACAGTTGAACTTGCAGCTATTTCATTGTAACTGAAGAACTCTTGTGATTTTATAGGAGAGGTGATCTAAATGCAAACCCCAGAGTTTTTTACTCTTCAAATGTTGTGGGATAATTTGAACACAAAACTATTCTTTTTGGCAAAATTTACATAGTATTATTGACTGGTTTTGTTCAATTACAGTACATTTTTTATATATATAAATCTTGAGGAAGTGACCCAAAATGCAAAACAGCAAAAGCTGTCTGCCGAGTAAAGTAAAAATAAATAAAATAAAAGCTGCCAATATAAGTTTGCAGATGTGTGTGTATTTTAAAAAATTTTTAATTTTCTGAGAGAAGCTTGCAAAAGCTTATTTTGTTTGAATCACCATTTTAAAGTCTTTCATGATGTATTCATGTATCTTTGCATATAATCTGTATGAGCTTCTTTCACTGCTATTAACTATCCCTTTTGGTTTTGTCTGTCATTTTTCAGGTGCTATAGGTTTTTCCTTATATGAGAAAATGGATTGACAGGCTGACCTACCATACAGAAATATATCTGTCATTGTGCCTGACATATAGATTTGTTACTTATGAAGAACTGGCTCTCCTAGTATACAAGAGCATTTATTTGTATCCCTTGCTTTGATTCTTTCCAGACCTTTAGGCCCTGGTCTCAGTGGTATTTCTTGGGATCAGCATATGCTTTATGATGAGCTTTTCTTGTCTGTCACAAAGTATCCCAGAAAAGAAAATGAACAAAAAAAATAGTCTATTAAAATTACCTGTAACTGTAAGTATAGATAGAAGATCCATACTTAGTAAAATGATGCTTTTTTTTCTCTTATTGATTAAGTAAGTTATGTTATATAATAGGTTGAAGGTACCATTTTTCCATGTATATTCCTACTAAGATACAACAACATTCATTAAGTTATGGGCTGAGATTCTTCCGTTATTTATTAATTTACGTTAATTTGTATAACTCTGTGGTGTCCAAATGAAACAAGTGTCAGGCTTAGTTCACTGTGCAATTGTCTAATGCACTGTTAGTAAGTTTTTTGTCAGTGCTACTAACGCCTCAAGAATCACTAAGAAAGTTCACCATGTAGTGCTGAGCTATCTTAGTGCAGGGACTGCCAGATCTTTCAGTATTTAAAAATTTTTAAGGAGTAAACCAAAGAAACAGTGGAAACAGAATTGTAATTTGAATGACTCATAAAATCCTTGGTACAGTTATGGATCCTCTTACTTTGTTGTTGCATGCCTGTTGCATGATTATGGGTATATTGTGAGTAGAAGAAGATTAAATTCATTTGATGTCACAGTGTTTTTGCTTATTTCAGTGGGTTTTGTCATCTGTAATGTGATTTTTTTCAAATGAAAATTTCTTTCCAAATTTTGATGTCACCCCTTCCCTTCAGTGATTACTTGAATTGTTTTCAGGTGTGTCTCTCCATTGTCAAGCTTTTTCTTACACGCCTGTAAAACTATGGGCAGTAGCAGAAGGAGAACATTTTTCTTTAAATATTCTTGAATCTGGAAGCCTGAGTTAAGGGCAATCTGTTTCCAATCTAGTGTGGTCTTCATAAAAAGTACCAATAAATCTGATGGAATTGATCACTACATCACAGAAGTGCGGCTAAAACAGAGGTGGCCATTAAGAGAGTGAGCAGAAACATTTTCCCTCACCATGTTCTTCCCCGCATGGTTTTTGCAGCAATGGCAATCACTAAATGTAAAGTGCACTTCTACCGTGCAGCACAGAACCAGGAAATGGAAAACCGTTGAGAGAACAGTCAGGGCAAAATTAAATTGTTAGTCTTCCCTCACAGGCATCCATGCTTGTCCTAGGTTATGGGCAAAGAG
>WBMZ01005978.1:0-18738 GCA_013400975.1 Atrichornis clamosus
CGCGCCCGGCGGGCCCCGCGGAGCGGCCGAGCCGAGGACCGCGCCGGGGCCGTCCCGCTCCGGGCCGAGGCCGAACCCGGCGCCGCCGCCCCAGCCCGGCACCTTTGTAGTGGACGCGCAGGTTGCCCTGCGAGAGGCCGATGTAGTTGTACTTGTCCTTGGGGCTCCACGAGCGCGGCAGCGGCGTCTCGTCCTGGTTGACGGCGGGGTAGAGGCGGCGGAGGCGCCGGCTCAGCTCCTGCTCCTCGGGCGGCCCCGGCGGCGCCGCGTCCCCGCCGTGCGGGCTCCCCGCGCCCGCCTCCGCCATCTTGGACCCGCTTTGTGTCAGCGGGCGGGGAGCGAGGCCCGGCCGCAGCCAGCAGCCAATGGCCTGCGAGCGTGACCACAATGGAGCCGCGCTGCCCGACGGGAAGCGCAGTCCGTCTCGCGCCCGCCCGATCGCCCCTTGCTCTCACTAAAACTACAACTCCCGAGAGGCTGCGCGTTAGAAGCCCCGTCCCGCCCCTCGACCCGCTGCACGCTGGGAATCGTGTCTCCGTTCCGCTCTCCTCCCATCAGCGCTCTAGGGTTCGGGACTGCCACTCCCAGCGTGCTCCGCGGCCGAGCGGCGCCCAAGGGCCGCCTCGCGCTTGCAGGTGTCCGCCGGCCGCCTCCGCGTACGGGACGATCTTGGCCACCGCGCGGCGCCCGCGCGTCAGGCGCTGCGTGGGCAGCTATGGCGACGGGCGAGGGGGTCCTGCGGGCGTGGCCGTTGCCATGGCGACGGGTAAACGGAGAGCGCGTGCTTCGGTGGGACAGCAGAACGAACCGAGCGCAGCCACGCGTGGCTCCAGCAAATCCCAACAATGGGAATAACCAGCGGCAACGAGTGCGGAGGGCACGGATGACGGACCCCCGGCTGACCCGGTGCAGCTCACAAAGGCTCCTTCGGTTCTCAGCTGCATCCTCGACAATCTGTGGGAGCGGCTGGTAGAAGGCAAGGTGAAGAGGGGACTTTACTGAAATCCGAAAAGTAATTTGGGATAATGGAACTAAATTTGAGGGGTAATTTCAGCCCTGGTGGCATCAAATCACTTTTACTTAGAATTCTGTTAGCAAAAGAACCACAGCTTGTTATAACAATACACAATGCTTCAGCCATATTCCAAGAGAATATGTATATATTTAGTCTTTGTATATATATTTTAATCTATTTATATACTTTTAAATCTATTTATATCTTGAGACTACAGTAAGAAAAACAAAGTCCTGCTGTGAAGCCACAGGCAACAGGAAGAAAAACAAGATCCTTGAGCTGACTTACACGATAAGTTCATCCTTATGTATATGACACACACAATTCCACGTCTCCATAGCAATAAACAGGCCCTTGTCATCATTCCAAAGCCATGATTGTTGGAACTACTGACGACCTACTTAAGGAAAGAGCTGCAGTCCCTTGATCTGACTAAAGAGAGCTCCCAGCAAAAGTTACAGGTCTGACACAAGGTTCTCTTGACAATATGATATTCTCTTGAGAGAATATTTAAATAGTTACATATTTACACTTCATATATATTTATATATTTAGACTAGATATATAGTCTAAATATATATATAGTCTAATATACATTTATGTATCTGTACAAACCAAAGTTTAATACAAAAAGTAATGACCCTCTGAGATTCCAGATCGCCAAACAGGTTATCAACTGTGTCTGAAAGACATCCAGTCCAAGGAAATGGCTCTGGTGAGTTGAAGAATTCCAGTAAAAACATCCAAACTCAACATCAGCCCGACAGTGTGACAAGCAGCAGGTGTTCCTCTGCAAAGCAGCTTCACCTCCCATTTTCCCCTTGGGAAGCTGCACCTTCTCATGAGAAGAAAAGTAAACTGACACATACGGGAAAAGGGAATCCCATCCATGAAGGATACAGACATTTACTGCTCCCAGCACAGCTTCTCAAAGGACCCTTTTCCTTCCAACACTTCAGTCACAATGTCTCAGCAAAAAATGTTCTTTGTGGATTAATGGAATTATGTTTTTTAAAAAAATCCTTGAAAAATGCCTGCCCTTTGGATTGGCATTGCCTGTTGAAGAGATTTTAACTCCATTGGTCATTATGTCCTTTAGTGTTGTGCAGAACCCATTTAACTTCCAAGTGCTGCTGCCAAGAGCAGCGTTGGATTTCCAGGAGACCCTACTGTGCTCTTTGGCTCCTGTTTTAGGAAACTACACACACAGCATAACCCAGACAGAAGGATCCATACCTTCAGTGGGATTTAGGGCAGGCTCAGGATGGAGACAAACCAGTAGTGTCAGACTGACTCCCCAGAAGGACACTGAAGAGGATGAAAATCATACAAAAGAAAGTTCAATACTCACTTCCATCCCTCCGAAACTGATACACGTGACAGGCATAGCTCTTTCCCAACTTCTGAGTTCTTTTACAAAGTCACAGTCCTTGGCACCTGAAATCCTTTGATGTGTCAGACCTCAGTCTGAGTGTGGTTTAGGTTCACTCTAAGCAGTACAGTCATGCACAAGAGTTTTGCTTTGTCTCCCTACCTGAAGAGCACAAGGGAGCAGAGCACAGACCAGCTCCTCCATGCAGCAACTGCCGGTACAGGACCACCAGTGGAAAGCAAAGTGACACCATGGCTCCCACTGGGAGAGGAGCAACAGAAACCACACAGCTGTGTCAAATACAAACACCTGGCCGGCATGAAGACCATCAACACAGCTAAATGCCTGTTAGGAACACTTTGGACACCAAAATGCAGGAGCCTCTCAGCTCACTGGCATAAGCAGCATTGGCATCACGCAGAATACATGCAACACTTTATTTATCAGAGCTGTACAAGTACTCAAAGGTAACATATAAAAATATGGATAGTCAAATTATTTGTAACATAAAACCCAACAGGGAGGTGTGATGGCCACAGCACAACCCACCTCCACGCAGAAGAACATCAAGCAGTCATTGCCCAACTGGTTACATGTGGAAAACCATCACATGGAACAACTCACAGCCACCCCCTGTGAGAAGGCCACCTCCCCACCCTCAGGGGCCATCACTGCACCTTCACTTGCGGGGGATCACTTTATTTCCACTCACAGCAATTGGAATCAGGAGCTTGCGGTACTCCAGAGGGAGGTAACGCTCTATCAGCACGTGCAACGGCATCTTGTCTGTCACCAGCCCTTGTCTTTGTCCAAAAAGAGAGCAGAGAAGAAATAGAGTTGTTAGTGAAATGCGTTTTCGCTCGGTACGAGAGCAAAGTTTTCTGCAGAGATGTCTTTGCCTCTAACAGCTGAAATGCTCTGGGGCTGCTTGTGACAAAAAGCTACAGACTCTTGTTCACAGGCAGTTTCTCAGTGCAATGCCAGGCTTGCCTACACAGCAAAGCAGAGCCAGAAGGCTCCTGCAGACCAGATTCCTACAGAGCTTCCCACTGTTTACCACAGGGATATTCATCTATATTGATCTGTACCAAAGTAGAGGCTCACTGCTTATTGAATTCACAATCCACCTACCACAGGATAAATTTTACCATTTGAAGACATGCACAGAATGATGTGACAGAAGGAAATAGCTCAGTAACCAGATTTTTTACAGTCACAACTCAGAGGTGGTTGGCATTTGCCAACTGTGTAGGCCACATAGTTTTCCAGTACACCATTTAGCTGACTGGCCTGAAAAAATCAGCATCTCCCAGTTTTGCAGAAAGAAAAAAGTGCAGCATTTATTCACACTTTCCTTATGGAAGGAACAGAAATACTGTTCTTATGCATTAACCAATTCCTGATGTATCAACAATTCCTGATCCCCTTGTGAAAGCCATAAAGACAGTTAGAAAAAGGTGAATCAACAAGTCCATGGAACCCTCAAACCAGGCCAACTACCCTTCATGCCTCTCAGCCTGTTCATACCAACCTCAGCACACGCCTGTCAGGTGGGAAAATGAAATCTCTGGATCAGGTAGGCAACAGGTTATTGTTTTCAAGCAGCAGCACCAGCTCTACCTACAGAGGCCCATGCAAAGCCAATGTCATCAGCTGTGCCCTGCACAATCCCCCAGGTGACTTTAACATCACATTTGAAACTCTTCCGGTGGAGATCAAAAACAACAATTTGGAGCAATGACTTTAAACAAAGAGTGGTGGATTGTTTCAGGCCTCACAGTTTTACAGAGGGCATCCAAGCCAAGAACAAATCCCGTGCGTTTTGGTCACAAAACAAAGTAAACTCAGGCAGGAGGTGGGGCAGCTGAGGGAGTCCAGAGGACAGAGCAACAGTGAAGCAGCTCCAAGAACAGCTCATCCAGGCTGCTGTCCAGGGAAAGCTGCTGTTATGAAAGGCCAGCCCTGGCCATCTGGCTGGAGGCTCATTCTCCTGCTCTGGAGAGGAACTGTCAGTTTGGATCCCAAGCATCAGCTTGTGCAGAAGCAGGAAGAGGGGTATTTTGTTTGGAAGAGCAAGTCACCAAAACAGCAGGACATGTGAAAATGCTCAGTGTCAGTTGGAAGTGCTTTTAGCAAAGAGATTGCCTGGGGATGTGAACAGTGCAGCCCAACCTCCCACTTAGCATTTCTCCACTTTTTCTACCCATTTCACAGCCATTCCTGCTTCAACCTTACACAAATCCTCCTGAAATGACTTCTTGCACTCTCAACTCCTCTCTACTTCCTCTTGCCCCATCATCACCATCATCACTTGGTACAACCCAAGTCCTGGGATGCCCTCTTGGAACAGAAGTTCAAGAGTTCAAGAGTTCAAGAGTTCAAGAGGGATTTACTCAGGCAGAGTAAATCCCAAGATACCACACTTACTGTGTCAACACTTATTGTTGGTGCACACCCTGGCAACAACTAGGTGCTACTGGGCTATCAAAGCATCACCAAACATTACTGCAGATTAATAACAACCCTCCCATTACCTTCTCATGAGAACTTCCAGGTCAGCCACCTCCACTGTCTTCCTCCCTGCATGGTTGGCAAAAACTTCCAGATCATTGCTCAGCTGCTTGAAGTACCTCTCGGAGCTGAGGGAGGAACGAGGAGGGAAATCACATCAGACTGTGGAGCGTGTGAACACCAGCTACTCCCCCACTTCTGCAGGGCAAGCTGCACCAGAGCTGCTCGTTGGGCAGGTCACAGCCTGCCAGGGAAAACTGGGGGGGAAGAAACTCTCCAGCCCACGAACAAAGCTTGGCTTCTCAGCCCAGGCTCCCCGGAACATCACAGCCAAGACAGCTGTGAAACAGCTGCACATTCGACAACCAGAACCTTTCCCAAACTTCCCACACATCCAGGAACAGGGAGTGACACCAGTGAGAGAGAAATCAGCACTGCTGGTCAGACCATTGGCTCCTACAGTGACACTGTTCAAACAATCCACAGATTTTACTCATGAAGGTAACACGGGCTATGGATTCAAACAGCTGAGACACCAGATTCCATGAACACAGCACAGCTGGGACACCTCCACTGTGCCCAGCACAATGACCACTGCCCAGAGCCATCCTGCTCATGGAGAATGGTAATGGCAAGATTGTGACTTTTGTGTACAAATTGTTGGGACAAAATCCAGATGCTTGGGCAAGGCTGTGTTGGTCAGAGATGCCCACATGGCAGTCCAGAGCACCTTGCACATTTCTGCTCCTGTTTTCATCAGAGCTCCCATAACTCTTCCCAGCTGAAGAGGGAGGGCTGTCACCTTGTCAGCAGCACTCCCAACAGGTTTACTGCTTCAGGAGACAAAAGATAGAAAAAAAAAAACAACACTAAAAAGAATGGAAAGAGCAGTTTGTTGCTACTTACCACTTTTCAACAATTTTGATTGCATCTCTGGTCACTGGCATTTTAACAAAATGCCTAAATATCTCCTTTATCAAACTCCTTGCTATTTGAGGCTCATGTGGTTTTCTCTGGGACGTTCCTGATCTCTTTGGAATTGGCTTAGGCTGCAGGAGCTTCAGAGGAGACCTTTGAGGGAAATTGAAAATTCCCATATTGAATGAAAAAGGCCAGGGGAAAGGCAGAGAACAAGGCTGAGTTGGAGAAACCCTAAGCTGAACTAGAAGGGATAAGAACTACCTCGAGCTCTTAATTTTTTCTCCCTCTCAATTCTTCAAAACTCTCATGCCCACACAGGACAGTTTGCAAACAATTCCCACAGCATCATGGCCTTGAGAGAAGCAATCCAGGCTCAAGTTCCACTGAGACAAACATGCTCATGATAGCACACTGTCAGCAAACCAGAGTTCTCTCCAATACATGACTGCAATTTCCACTGCATCCCTGCAGCACTCCCTTTCCAGTAGTGCACAATGTTTGAGGCATCACTGTATCTGTGGAGAGGGGAGGCTGTTCTGCAGGGAATCCTTCTACACTATTAAGAACTTCAATGGGGGTTTTCTTCCCCCTTAAACAAGACTAAGTCCTAAAGGAAGTTACAACTGTTTTCCATTCTAGAAGGAAAAATTGTAATATGGAAAAGTTAAGTGAAATTCATGGATTCACTCAGTACATGATTGGAAAACAACAGAAAAAAACCTAGAACCTCAGACTAACACAGGCAAAACTCAGAGAGAGTGCATGGATCACTTGACTCTCTCCAGTCCACCTGTATGTGGGCACAAGAATTTGGTCTTATTGTTTATTGCTTTAATAAACGAAGATCTAAAGTCATGGGCTACAAAATTCCTCCTGCTCCCTAGGACCCACTGCTAGTGGTTCTGATGAACCATACAGCTTCACCGAATTTTTAGTTAAGAGGGTGCAACTGTTAATTACTTTGGAGTAATGGAGAGGACAGGTTCACTTTCTGCTTCTAGGAGAGCTTCATTTTATAGTCAGGCCCATGGCAACTGCACACAGCTTTAGGCTTCTGCAGTCAATACAAGTATGTCACTCCATGTGATCAACATTCTGTCACCTGTAATTCCCCTCTTCTGCAAGGACCTCTGCATTCCATACTGGAGTCTATGGCTCCAGAGTGGCTTACCAGTTAAAAAGCTCCTACAAAAAGTTTTGGCCTTCAGCACAAGAATATATTACAAGAACATTCGTTGGAAAGCCTTAAAGCATCAGATCTGCTCTGGAAGAGCACTGACGTTCACTCAATTCACTCTGTACTCAGCTGCTACAGCAGTGAATGAACCAAAGCCTTCAGCACTGCTTGCTCCCTGTGGCAGCTGCCAGAGCAGCTGGCAAAGCTGGGCTCTGCTCTCCCCCCAGGAACTTCCACCCCCAGACACACTTCTGCCAGGCCACTGCTGGACGTGGCTTAGACTTACTTGGGAGCAGCAGGTTTTGCAGCACGTGGAGTTGACAGCAGGGGGTTGTAGGCTGGAGCACGGACAAACGCAGGAGTCTTCATGGAAACCTCTGGGGAAAAAAGTATTTGAGGGACTGAAGTCTCTTTCCAGCACTTCTGCAGTAAGCAGTGCAGCAGACAGAAACCCAGCCACCTTCCCACACACCTGGTCTGCTGCCACACTGTCTGTGCTCTGGCTGTGCCCCACAGCACCCTGAGCTAGCACAGCTGCTGGCTTCTGCAATGCCACCCCCCATACCTCCTGCCACACTGGTTGGTGGCTCCCCCTGAGCCCAGTGCTGGCCCAGCTGGCTGGGCAGGCTGCAGGGACACACACTCAGGGCCAGGCTGCATGGGCCAATGGCTGGGTTAACTTAGGTTGCCATGAAGCTGCAGCCTTTTTAACCAGAGAGAACTTCAAAGTCTGCAGGCTCCCACTCTGTCATCTTGTTAAACAACTAGCAAATTCTCCTGAACAAAGTGACAAGCTGAGCTACAGAACCACAATACAAGGGCCAGTCTATAAACTCCTCCCTACTCGCAGATTTTCGTAACTCCCTCCAGGCAAGGCTCATGTTATCAGTATCTCACCTCTTCTCTGCTGTGAACTACCCATAGCAGTTTCCTTCAAGTCTAATCTGCATTGTCTAACTTCACTCTTGAACTTCTTCACTTCTTAACAAGCGAGAGCAGGAGAGAAAACAATGTTAACAGAACTGAAATACTGAGCAGCTTCCTGTCTAGAAGAGGAATGGCCATGAAGGGCTTCTTGCCTGACAGTTTCCTTTGCAAGCTGAGAGCAGCCCAGTAATCCATTTTATCTGGTAACGGTGTCAACTGCCCAAACATTCCTTAAGAGCTTAGACACCTGTCCTGTTATAGAAGCCAAGCCCAACTACCAGAGGCTTCAGGTATTACGAGAGTTAAACTCCCCAGCTGAAAGCGTCAGAAATCTCTTGGAGAAAGAAGGGCTGGGTGAACTACTGTGGTTGCCTGCATTAGCTTCTCCTGAATAAACATTTCTGTGCACTGGAAGGACAGGAAGCAGGATGCAGGGAAAGGGACTGGTTATGCTAAGATTCACAAGGCAAGATTTATGACAAGAGGACATAACTTTTTCCTCTTTTCTTCCTCTCCTTGTCCAATAGAACCTGTATGGTGCTACTCTTCCTGTGCCAACCCATCAGCAGAGATCTGCAGCCAGATCTTTCCATCTCCTCATACAGCTGTGTACAAGATAAGCATATTGACACAAATGTAGACACCCTAAGAACACCTACAGCTTTTCTTGTGGCAAAAAGCTATCAATTCAACTGTTTGTGCACACTGCACAAATACACACAGACACTGGTATTCTCATTACAGCTGAATATGCCCAAACTCCTAGCAATGGGATTTTAGGATGTTCTTAGTTCAGCTTTCTATTTCAGGGTATATTTTACTTCAAAAGATTAAGACCAGTTCCAAAAGACATCACTAAAATACGCTCTGGGCATTCTCAAATGAGGCCCTGATCAAAGAGAACTCAGTCTCATGTGTTTGTTCTTCCAAAAGGAATCAGCACTCTTGGGGCAGACTGATGAAGTGTCTGAAGAACAGTTTAGAAGCAGACACGTTGTCTCAGCTTTCTGGAAAACCAGCCTACTCCTTTTGTTAACTGGAAAGGAAACCTGTAGCTACACACACAAAATACAGGGTTCTAAATTAGATTTCAAGTCTGGAGTCACATAAATGGCTGTGGAAACACCAGTTCAATGGTAAGACATTAAAAACTTGGCATGAAATTAGAAGTCAGGAATGAAAGAATAGAATGGAGGATATTCCTGTCACTGCATAAACCCACTCTGCACCCAGTTTCATCTGTTTTGTGCACTTCCATTACCTTCACCTCAATAAGTACAAGATGATCTTGGCCCCTGAAGCACCTGATGAGCCAGTAACCATCTGGCCCTAGAAACTGCAGCCAACAGTTTCCCCTGGACTATACAACAGACTAAACAGTTAACATTATTAACCTCTGTTTTTCTTCAATCTAGGAGGAAAAAATTCTCCAACTGCCTTCTGCTACTGCTGCAATGGTTCCTTACCTTGACTCGCAGGGTGTTCAGATTCATCCTCAGCAGGCTCTTCCTCTGAATCATGCAACTCTAGGATGAGAGCCTGGTTCTCCAGTTCATCATCTTGTTCATCAGCTTCATTTAATGGATTCACCCCAGGTTTTTCAGATGAGGAACGAGCATGAGAATGCCTGCCCAGACTTTCAACTTCAGTATCTTTGGTAATCTCACGTTCTAGATTTTCAAAACAGGAAAAATACAGCACTGAAACAAGTACCTTTGCCTGATTCTGGAACTTCCACTAGTAAATTTTAATCAGAGATGCCTTCTGCAATTATACATTTCTAAACACCACTGCCAGTGCTACTTTGGTTTCCCTTTAAACCAAGTGCAGTCTTTCAGCTTAAAATGACAAAATTGGTTTGGTATTTTCCCAGTATTCAGCCCAGATTCCAGAATGCAAAGAAAGTTAAGTCTCTCTCAGCACTGATGCCAGTCATGCACCTTGAGAGCTCTCTGGCATTAGAGGTGTCCTCACCAGCTCCAGGAGAGCCATGGGGCCCAACGCTGCCTTCTGCCAGTCCCTCTCCTGCTGAAGGAACCACTTCTGTTTCACTTCTGGTGTCCTGTGCTGCAGTTATCTGCAATTCTGCTTTTTCAGCCAGTTGCTTCTCCAAATGTTGGGAATATCCAGCACTTGCACCATGTTCTGCAGCTAAAAGAAGAAATTCTATCATACATCTTACCTACAAAAAGACCCCAACCAACCACCAGCACACAGTTTTAACAACCACTGAAATTTATTTGTGATAAACAAACTCAGCCATAGGCTGTAAATAAGAGAAGAAGCTGCAGTTCCCTTTACAGCTGAGAAATGCCCAACTTTTCCTGTGTTTGCTCCACAGCCATCTAATTAGGGGCACATCAGAGCCCAATGAAGGAATTTTACTTACAGTAAGCAGAGCCCCTCCAGATCTGCCATTTCTATGGCTATTCTCAATTTTGGTGATTGTATGGAAGACCAATTTCTTTTCCTTTAAGTCTAACAATACCTGGAGTTTGTGCTCAGATTCTCCTCCTCATTTCATCCGTTTTTCTGAATAAACAATTTTGTAAGAGATATATTCCATTATAAAGAGAAGAGTGCCTAGCAGTGTTTTTAACCATCCTGGACAAGCCTCTGGCAGGCAGGATGAGGAGAAATATACAGACATATGACTGGCATGTCTTTAAAACTTTGATCTACTGACACGTATTCCTTTTTCCTTTATACTAAATATATAGTCCACGTCTGTTACCATGTAGCTCGATTACAGCAGAAGCCCACAAAGGGAATTACTTGGAGAAAACTGGGCACTCTCACAATACTGTAACTTGCTGAAGAGTTTGGAAATCTTGGCTGAGTTCAGAACCAAAACCTGTACAAGTGGACTTTTACCATCCCCTCTAGAAACTGGAAGTTTTCACACTCAGAAGTACAAGTGTGGCAAAGCCTTGGGAGCCCCAAGCCCAGGTGAAGGGCACAAGGAAATCAGGCCAAAGGTGGTGCAAAAATCAGTTATGATCAATCTCACTAACCAGAACACTGGGCTGCCTACACCAATGCAGGGACTAAAGTGAAATATTAACTAGCTTGGACTAGCCAGACGTATTCCTTGCCAAGAGAGAGCTCTTCATCTTTCCTACGGGAAGGTGAGCAGTACTACAGACCTGCCAAAAGATGAACCTTTAGTCCACTTGCAGACACAGGGAACAAAGCAAATACTCACAAGAAAGAACATGAGCAAGTCACAGCCCACTTTTAGAAAGTCTGTCTGGAAATGCCCAAGTATCTCTGAAATGACTTGAATTAAATTATCTCCAGCATCTACTATACAATGAAGTCTTATTTTACTCTACAAGTCACCTGAAAAACTCTGTTTTAATCAGATTATACTCCATTTCCTTTCTACACTGAAAGCAATTCTTACCCTCTCTGAAAATCTTTTCTTCTTCCACTCCATTCACTGCATTAATCATCGCTTCTTCTGTATCACTTATTTCTAGGTCTTCAATTATATGGGATACAATTTCTCTCAAAGACATGCTGGAAGCATTTAGAGTGACTGGAGATCCCAAATATTTACTCGACCTTCTTGATGGCAGAGAGGAGCTGCATCTATAAACAGCTAGAACAGAGCATTAATGTGTCCTTGGTAGCTTTTCAAACTTTCTTTTAGCTTTCCTGGTAAATAAAAAATCAACCCAGGGGGGAGAGGAAGATACACAAGAAAGACTTGTCTGTACTTGAAACAATTTAGGGAGTTTGCATTGGAAAAATCCTTGAAAGTTTTTCAGTTGACACTGAGGAGCAACACTGACAGCAGCCTCCTTTGGTAAAACAGGAGAACTGGGTCACCGTTAACTTCTGACATTAATGACTTACTAACTCCAGCATCTTTAAGATATGCTCACTCCCCCTCATCCTCTGATTTGATCCAGTCCCCTATTCCACATCATCCACACTTTTCTGTGCATTAGCTGTCCCTTTCTCCCAAAAATGCCTGCCACTTAACTCCCCTGAGCAACTAGCCTTTTTCTGTTGATTCCTTCCCTTGTCCTTTCAAAACAACTTTTGCCTGGTCCAGGCAGTATGAGGAAAACGTGTTCCCATTTACACAGCCAGGACAAGGCCAGGGAAGTGAACGCCAAAGAGAGGTACCAGACACCAGGCAAAAACTGGCAAGCTATAGGACTTGCACAGCATTGGTACAGCGTGATCAGGGAGGCAACTGCCTCTGTCCAAGGGATTTTTAAGGCCCTGGAGACAATGAAAAGGTTAGCTGTGACAAATAAGCGACTATAGCAGAGTGAAGGTCTAGACTAGGAACTCCCCAAGATTCCTTCCAGGTCCATCTACTACATGTCCTACCTCCTCCTTTTTTGTAACCAATTTACAGTGCCCACTTCTGGGCTCCCCAGTAGAAAGGAGAGATGGACGTAGTGAAGAGTCCAGCAAAGGTCCACTAGGACAGTTAAGGGACTGAAGCATCTCTCCTAGAAGAAAAGGCTGAGAGAGCTGGGACTCTTCAGCCTACACAAGGCTGCTCAGGGCAGATCTCACCAATATACACAAGTGTCTAACGGCAGAGTGTGAGGCAGACAGACCCAGACTCTGTCCACTGGTGCCCAGTGCCATGAGAAAAGGCAACTAGCACAGACTGAAACAGGGGAGGCTCCAACTGAACATAAGGAAACACTTTTTCACTGTGAGCATGACTGGGCACTGGAACAGGTTGCCAAGAGTTTGCAGTCTTCACCCTTGGAGACTTGTAAGAGCCACTTAGACAGGGTCCTGGGCAACCTGCTCTACGTGGCCCTGTCAGAGCAGAGGGGGTAAAGCAGATAACCTTGAGGTGCCTTCCTACCTCGACCACTGTGTTACATACATGATACCTGCAAAGCCTAAACCTTAACAGATAGTACTCACTGCTAACCACCTCCTCTTCATAAACAGAAATCTGTTCCATTGGGTTACTCTGCTGGGAATGATCCTGGTTTTCTTCTTGCTGTTTTCCAGGTGTTTCTGGAGACATACGGGTCATTCTGTCACCATGCTCACGATCAAGGCTTGAGTTCTTGGAGTATCTTTGGGTTCTTCCCTCGTTTGTGTCCACACCGGATACCAGGCCCTCTGGCCTTGCTTTCTCTTGAGCTGCATCAGAAATCTTGCTCCTCTGTGCTGAAGTTTTTGAATCCGACAGCTGGGGCTCGAGAGCAGAAAGTTTATTTTGGCTCTGTTCATCCAGCTGAGGCTGAACAAAGAGCTCCGTGCTATTCAGCATGATTTCTGTATCACTTGTCAGGATGGTTGTTCGAATCCCAGATGCGGATTTTGAGTCCACAAGATAATTCTGTGCTGTTTAGAAAGTTTTAAAACAAACTTTATGTGAAAAACTGTTCAAGGACATACTTTATTGCCAGGACTTGTGTAATTCAAAATTGAAGTCATTCAACCAAATTTTACTCATCCTCAACAGATCAAACAGTGAAACTGTATGACTCCACTTCAGTGCCCCCAGCTTTCCCTACTAAACCTGTAGAGACCTCAGCATCCACAGATGAAGATGATCCCAAATTATTCCTGTGGTTTAAATTACCAAACTGAGCCAAGCACATATTTAAGTGCATAGAATCAAAGGAACTACAGAGGCAGAGCCTCATTCTAATCTTCCTTCTCAAATCTCTGTATGTGTTAGCAAACTTTAAACTGTAAAATACAAACCATGATTCAGTAACTGCTTCTAAAAGCCACCTTATGTAAGGTCTTGCCTCCCAAAAGAGCAGTAATATGACAAAAGAAACCTTTGCTCCTCAGCATGTTCTGTTCCACTCTGCCTTCAAAAGCCTGCATGTCAACAGCTTTGCGGTTTTTTGGCCTCCGGAGCAAGCCCCTCTTTTCAACAGTGTCTGGGGCCATCAAGGAACCCACAGACATATGAATGGATCTGTAAAAACAGGGAAGAAATAATTTAGTGAAGTCACACACTCCCCTTTTATCCTCAGAATACAGACATGGTGGCACTAACAGTGACACATTTCACAAAGCTAGGAGAAATTTCCCCAAAAAACCTTTGAAGATTATGTGTCAGTCTTTGAACAAATTGTTTATTTTCACAGTATCACCCAACATCAGGATATGTATCAGAGAGATCAGGAAACAGACTGTTTTACAGCCTCCCTCAGACATGGCAACACTACAAATGGCAAAGGGGTCAGACATCTTAAAAATTTTAAATAACAAAAAAAAAAAAAAAAAAAAAAAAAAAAAAAAAAAAAGAAAAGAAAATAAAAAAAAAANGTTTGAGAGTAAAGACATATCTAGATGACAGTGGGGTGGTAGGTGGACTTCAGAACAAGTTTAAGAAGCCACTTAGTACCAATGGTCACGGCAAACTACAGCTACCAACACACTTTGACTGTTTTGAAATGGGATCTGAGAGCAACACATAAAGCAAAGGAAAAGATGTTTCTCACTGTACACAGTTTGCCCCTGGAGACTGACCATGCTCAGCTACCTCCTGTCCCTCTCTCAAGGCAGCCCAATTAAAGAGGGGGTTCAGAGGGTACAAAGACAGCAAGTACAGAATGCAGCCCCAAGAAGTATCTTGTGTGGCACCACAGGCAAGGGCTGCAGTGAAAAAAGTCACATAATGTGCTGACTTTGGCAGGGGTCATTAGCAAAGTACTTGGGCAACACAGGAAAATAAGTTCTTTGACTCACCAATACGTTTTTAAACTCCAGAAAATACTGCCTAGATGCAACTGATGTGATGAGACAATTAACAGGCAGGGATACTATTCTAAGGTGTATTATGTACTGATTTATTGTTGGAAACATGAGAATGAAAGGCAAAAAGGAATGATCCTAAAAACAGGAGCAACAGGAGTAATATCAGCTAGACCAACTGAACCATACAGTGCAGAGCAACAATTTCTGAGAATCAAAACATGTGTGGTGCAACAGCTTCAAATTCCATCAGCAGAGGGGCAGATGACTGTGTTATTGCTAGCACAAGTCTTTATCATGAAACCCAGGTATCTGCACTGTTCTTCACCACTACAGATGTGATCAGTGAAGGCAGCTGTACTTAGGACAGCCAGAAGTTAAGACATTTTAGATTAAACTCACCGAGTCAGAATTGTGCTGTCCAGCGTTGACTGAGCTAGAAAAAGTTGGTGGAACATTAGTGGAGAAACTACCCCCTACAACAGTCTACAGAAACACCCCAAAGGATCTCCCTCTTTTCAGAGCCAGTCATGCTACAATCCTCAAAAAGTCACAATTTGGTGCAAACCGAATTACACGACAGGTTCACTTCTCTATGTCTTGTTTACATTTCAGAACTGCATATTAGAAATCTAATAAGCAATTGCAAAAGAAAATAGTTATTCCAAAGAAAATTTAACATGGCACATACCCTCAGATTCAATAATTTTAATCTTACCATATTAGTAGCAAAATGTTAGGCTAGGGCCTCAGTCACAACCACCCCTCAGCAACCCAACCCAAACACATCTGGCCCTTTAGAAGCACAGACAACTATTCCACAGACTCTTGATGGAACTGGAACTCAAACCTCTTCTATTCACAAAGTCTCAAAAATTCAAAAGCAGATCTGGAGAGCAATGACATAACCTTGCTCATAACAGGAAATATTAGAACACGGCCCTTCTGCTCTTACAGAGCTGCTGCAGCTTATCATAACTGTCCAGACCAGGTACCAGGCTGAAGAAAGACAGGGAGACTTTTTGACCACAGGTGAGCCAGGATGGGATTCAGCTCCAGATTAAACTATCCAAACACAGGCCCAAGTACAGTCAAGCACAATTCATCAAGTGTAGGTGCCTACTTTAGGGTGAGTTCAATCACCCTCCATACCCCAATGACCAGATCCCCAGATAGGAAAGATGGGTGCTCGTATCTTTACAAACACTCGATGGGTGAGGGTCCTTAAGAAAAATGGGTCCTAATGTCGCCAGAAACTTCAAGCCGCATGGGTTTGTTACACAACCCAGGTTTGACCAGACAGTTTGAACTCCTGAACTTTAGGGTAATGGAACAAATGGGTCCACACAAAGTCTACTGCAGAGCCCAGACAGTCTGAACTTCTGGTGGAGCCACAGAACCCAGACAGCCTGAAATTCTGTACCTCAGGGGAAAATGAGATACATGTTCAAGGGGGAATATGAGGTAGGTGGTTCGGGAAGGCTGTACCTTCCTGGTACCTCACCCAATGGGGAAGGATAGGGATTGGTTCCTTTGGAAACACTTCAAAACTCAAAAGGCACCAAGTTGCAAAAGCAGTCAAGTTATATACAGTTGGGACCAAGCCTAGAGCTTGGCTTAAAAATGAGTATTTTACAATTGATAGGATGGGGGCTTTTACTTTCTCCATTACTCCCTTTGCCCAAGACAGTGCAATCTGGATTCCAAACCTCTAACTGTCCAGCTGAGCAGCTCCTAACGACTGAACTGAGCAGGTGAAAACCAGGTGACAGCAAATGCAGCACTGAACAAGGTAATTCTTGACTGCAGCCTTACCTTGGTTCTGGGGAAGTCGTCTCTCTGCTGCTCTTTCAAATTCAGAAATGCTGAATTTCTTTCTCTTCCTTGTCATATGGAACACAGTGATAGATGTGTCCTCAGGGGCAATGTCTGGCAGTTGCAATTCCCCCCTATCAACACAAACCAAACTGGAGAAGCATTTCTGGTAATCCCACCTGACAGGATGCAATTCTGATCACTGAAACACAAGTAGAGAAGTCCTGCTCCCCAGTCCCACCACAGCAAGTGCAGCTATACCTGGCAGTGTAATTAAAGTAAAAATTATTATTTAAAAATTACTTACATGCTGGAAACTCTCTTAGGTGGGAGTTCTGAATGAGTTTCTTCCATGTCTTCATGGTTAGATATCTGAGGTGCCAGAGGTGAAACCTGGGGTTCTGCCAACAAACCAGAACATTTCCTTTCCACCATTCAATCCAGCAAGAGCACCAAAATGCAGCAGACTATTACATCTACACGCCAGGTTGTAAGTTACATTTACTAACAGGTTAAAATAAAGACCTCGTGAAAACTGTTTGGGTTCTACTCCTGGGAAGGCTGGCACTGACAAAGCCTACAGTGACCAACGGCAGCATGGGGGTTCCCAGTACTGCAGCAGCAAGTACCTCTGTAACTCACACCTGATCCTACAGCCAAAGGCAGCACCAGGATTGCGTTCTCAGTCACCAGGGTAAGAAGACCAAGCAAAGAGAGTTTTGAAGAGCAGCTTCAAAGCTATGATTTCACCAATGCAATGCCTGGTCTCTCAGTTGTATCTCATGTTCAACTGCCCTGCAGTGATTCCTGTTACATAAACCAGTCATACAATGGTCTGATTTCTGTTACACGTAACAGGTGAAGGATAACGGGCTATCAAGGAACATCCCCCGTTTTCAACTCCATCAAAATATTGTCTTTCTGTTCTCAGTTCTCCTGAAAAAAAGACACTTACGGTTCTGCATGACTCTCTTGAGTATAATCCGTGGTGTGCCATTTTTGAGATCAGGGAATACTGCCAGCCTCTGCTTTGCCAAGGTGCTTCTGACAGAATTACTGTTCTTTTCTATACCTGATCCAGTCTAGAACGAAATCAAGAGACAAGCAATTCAAAAGTAGCATTTTCATTATTAAAGGTCCCAGCATCTAAAGCATCCACTATACATCTTCTAATAACAATATAAGTCAGCTAACAGGAAACTTTTTCCAAATTCCAAACAGAAATTGCGCCGTGTTGGCTTTTTTAACAATGGTGGCAACTTCACGTGTGGAGGAGAGACAATGCAGCTCGGGGTATCATCGAGCTGGGCTCCAACGCAAAACCCTCCCGTGGACGAAATCGCGAGGGGCCTCAGAGCACAGCCGCGGCCTAAACTCGCCGAGGTGCGCGGCTGGAACGGCCCTGACCACTCGGCGAGCGCTAAATTCAGGGGTTTCGACGCATTTTCCACGAGTAAAGGCGAACACGGGTGAGGGAGCGGCCTCCGCTCCTGTTTCAGGAGCCTCGTTTCTGTCTCACACACAACGAGCGCGACCGGGCGGGCGGCGCCGGGCGAGCCCGACAGCGACTCTCCTTTCCTCTCCCGTCTTCTCTCTCTCTCTCTTCCCCTTCCTCAGTCCTTCCCATCCCTCCCTCCCGGACCCTTGGCGTACCTGGGCCGCCGCCCGCGCGTTGTGACGGCCGCTGCGCCTGACGACGGGATGCGCCCGGAGGCGCCTGTCGGCCATGGCGGGACCAGTAACGGCCGCGCGTCTCCCGCGTTCCGCCGCCTCTCGCGAGATGTGCGCGCGCGCGCGCCGGGAGGGGCCGCGGCGCAGTGTGGGGCGGGTAGTTCCGCCGGTGGCGCGGTGCATTGTGGTCCGCGTAGTTCCGGTGCGGCGGCGGCGGCGGCGGCGAGAGGCCGCGCGGGCCTTGTGGGAGCTGTAGTTCGGCGGGGCTGCTCGCCCCGCTCGCCGCGGGTGTCCCCCCGCCCCGCGAGGCCATGCCGGGCTTCACCTGCTGCGTGCCGGGCTGCTACAACAACTCGCACCGCGACAAGGCACTGCACTTCTACACCTTCCCCAAGGACGAGGAGCTGCGGCGCCTCTGGCTCAAGAACGTCTCTCGGGCGGGCGTCAGCGGCTGCTTCAGCACCTTCCAGCCCACCACGGGCCACCGCGTCTGCAGCGAGCACTTCCAGGGCGGCCGCAAGTCCTACCTGGTGCGGGTCCCCACCATCTTCCCACTGCGCGGCGTCAACGAGCGCAAGGCTCACCGGGCCCGGCGCCCCCGCCCCGCCGCCGCCGCTGCCGCCG